>JBAMJV010004121.1:0-45000 GCA_037951105.1 Echinarachnius parma | reverse complement strand
ACATGGAAAGGGGGGGGGGGGGGTAAAACTCATGTTCACCCTCTCCCAACTGTCAATGTTTGAGAGACTGCCCCCTCCCCATACCCAGGAAAACGGTGTCTACGGGCCTGAGTTAGTCATTGGCCTGTAATTTAATTAAATATGATCGGAATCATTACGAAGTTGATGACGATAACTATGATGACTATAAAGGTAACAATGTGGGAACATTCATTTGTGTGTGTGTGTGTGGAAATGGAGGTTTTATTGAGATATTTAAGAGAGATCATTATTCATTGGATCAAAAGAAGCAAATTCATCCAAAAAGACACTCTGTATTTATGCAAATTAGGCCTAATTTCCATAATTTATGCAAATGTATACATAGGAATGGGATATCTATGCCAATGCTGTTTTCATTGACATATTTGGGAGAACATAATATTCCTTGGATCAAAGAAGAAAATTTATCCAAAGAGACACTATGTATCTATGCAAATTATGCCCAATTTCCATAATTTATGCAAATGTATTCATGGGAATGGAATGTTTGAGAGATCATATTCCTTGGATCAATAGAAGAAAAATTATCTAAAGAGACACTATGCAAATATGCAAATGAGGCATAATTTATGCAGATTTATTCATGGGAATATGTTCTCTCCAATATCTTTATAAAAACACCATTGTCATAAATATCTATTACCATGAATAAATTTGCATAAATTATGGAAATTATGCCTATTTGCATAGATACAGAGTGGATCTTTTGGATGAATGTTCTTCTTTTGATCCAAGGAATATATTCTCTCCAATATCTTGATAAAAACATCATTTTTATAGATATCCATTTCCATGAATACATTGCATAAGTTATGGAAATTAGGCCTAATTTGCATATAAACAGAGAGTCTCTTTGAATGAATTTTCTTCTTTTGATCCAAGGAATATGTGTGCTTAGTAAAAGAATCGTACCCCAAAATGCAGTGACGGACCTCTTAACAAGCCTACTAAATACCAAAAAGTAATGTTGAAAAACAAACAAACACTGCAATATCATTGTGAACATTCTACTTTCCGTTTCAAAATCCAGTAGCTTTTTTTCTAAGATATTTGCATGTTTTTACTAAAAATACCCGACAAAAGGGAACATTGACAACACCTAGAATTCGATACATGCGTGGGTACAATTTCCAGGTAAAACTAAATGGGGGAGTAGACCTACCAAAAGACACGTTTATAGAGTGACACGCGCACCAAAAAAGGTACACATCACGTATCCCCTTCCACAGAGCCGTACATTCCCTCGGCCCTTTCCCAGAGCCGTACATTCCCTCTGCCCTTCCCCAGAGCCGTACATTCCCTTTGCCCTTCCCCAGAGCCGTACATTCCCTCTGCCCTTCCCCAGAGCCGTACATCCCCTCTGCCCTTCCCCAGAGCCGTACATTCCTTCTGCCCTTCCCCAGAGCCGTACATTCCCTCTGCCCTTCGATCCCAGAGCCGTACATTCCCTCTGCCCTTCCCCATAGCCGTACATTCCCTCTGCCCTTCCCCAGAGCCGTACATTCCCTCTGCCCTTCCCCAGAGCTGTACATTCCCTCTTCCCTTCCCCAGAGCCGTACATTCCTTCTGCCCTTCCCCATAGCCGTACATTCCCTCTGCCCTTCCCCAAAGCCGAACATTCCCTCTTCCCTTCCCCAGAGCCGTACATTCCCCCTGCCCTTCCCCAGAGCCGTACATTCACTTTGCCCTTCCCCAGAGCCGTACATTCCATTTGCCCTTCCCCAGGGCCGTACATTCCCTCTGCCCTTCCCCAAAGCCGTACATTCCCTCTGCCCTTCCCCAAAGCTGTACATTCCCTCTGCCCTTCCCCAGAGCCGTACATTCTCTTTGCCCTTCCCCAGAGCCGTACATTCCCTTTGCCCTTCCCCAGAGCCGTACATTCCTTTTGCCCTTCCCCAGAGCCGTACATTCCTTCTGCCCTTCCCCAGAGCCGTACATTCCCTTTGCCCTTCCCCAGAGCCGTACATTCCTTCTGCCCTTCCCCAGAGCCGTACATTCCTTCTGCCCTTCCCCAGAGCCGTACATTCCCTCTGCCCTTCCCCAGAGCCGAACATTCCCTCTTCCCTTCCCCAGAGCCGTACATTCCCTCTGCCCTTCCCCAGAGCCGTACATTCCCTTTGCCCTTCCACAGAGCCGTACATTCCCTTTGCCCTTCCCCAGAGCCGTACATTCCTTCTGCCCTTCCCCAGAGCCGTACATTCCTTCGGCCCTTCCCCAGAGCCGTACATTCCCTTTGCCCTTCCCCAGAGCCGTACATTCCTTCTGCCCTTCCCCAGAGCCGTACATTCCCTCTGCCCTTCCCCAAAGCCGTACATTCCCTCTGCCCTTCCCCAAAGCTGTACATTCCCTCTGCCCTTCCCCAGAGCCGAACATTCCCTCTTCCCTTCCCCAGAGCCGTACATTCCTTCTGCCCTTCCCCAGAGCCGTACATTCCCTCTGCCCTTCGATCCCAGAGCCGTACATTCCCTCAGTCTGCCCTTCCCCATAGCCGTACATTCCCTCTGCCCTTCCCCAGAGCCGTACATTCCCTCTGCCCTTCCCCAGAGCTGTACATTCCCTCTTCCCTTCCCCAGAGCCGTACATTCCCTCTTCCGTTCCCCATCGCCGTACATTCCCTCTGCCCTTCCCCAGAGCCGTATATTCCCTCTGCCCTTGCCCTTCGATCCCAGAGCCGTGCATTCCCTCTTCCCTTCCTCAGAGCCGTACATTCCCTCTGCCCTTCCCCAGAGCTTTACATCCCATCTTCCCTTCCTCAGAGCCGTACATTCCCTCCGCCCTTCCCCAGAGCCGTACATTCCCTCTGCCCTTCCCCAGAGCCGTACTTTCCCTCTGCCCTTGCCCTTCGATCCCAGAGCCGTGCATTCCCTCTTCCCTTCCTCAGAGCCGTACATTCCCTCTGCCCTTCCCCAGAGCTTTACATCCCACCTTCCCTTCCCCAGAGCCGTACATTCCCTCTGCCCTTGCCCTTCGATCCAAGAGCCGTGCATTCCCTCTTCCCTTCCTCAGAGCCGTACATTCCCTCTGCCCTTCCCCAGAGCCGTACATTCCCTCTGTCCTTCCCCAGAGCCGTACATTCCCTCTGCCCTTGCCCTTCCCCAGAGCCTTACATCCCCTCTGCCCTTCGATCCCAGAGCCGTGCATTCCCTCTTCCCTTCCTCAGAGCCGTACATTCCCTCTGCCCTTCTGGTCACTGTGTGACATTTTGGAGTGGTCACGTGTGTGACATGTACACTATGAATGGGAAAATGGGAATTTTATAATATCAGGTTTAGAAAGGAATGAAAGGTTCAATTTTTACAAAGTTGGTATCAACATGTACAGGAAAGTGAGAAGAATAAGCTTGCTAACTATCCTTTTGATATCTTTATTATTTTCTGGGTTATGATTTTAGAAAAATATTGAAATATGTAAATTTATGCAAATGAGTATGAAAGTGTCTTTTTTTTAATGTAAATCATATATTTCATGAAATTTTACACATGGATCATTCCAAAAATGGAACAAAACAACAGAAAAATAAAACTTCAATTTTTACGAAAAAGTTTCACTTTTCAAAGAATGGCCCATTTAATCATTACTCCGTTTTCTTCTTTCGTTTGAGAAATTTCATTGCCCAACACGATATCCAAGTACAACAAAACAATAAAACCCCATCGTAAGAATCGAAAACAAGCGCTATTTGCGCTAAAAAAACGCCAATGTTTTGATGACGTCACATAGTGTGCAAGTTATCATTAGCAGACGATGTCTCATTACGAATCTACACAACCATATTAATGCACTCATATTGCCTGCTAAACGTGTATTCTTGCCACGAGAAGCATTGCATTTTGTAAATAAGGTTTACTTTTTACACACAATAATCATTTACTCCGAGACATTTACGGAAAGAAAGACAAATTCAATGAAGTAAGTCACACACCGTCCTACTTTATCTGCTTGAATGACCCGCCGAAGTCCGAGCACGATTCTATTGGCCCATTGTTCAACAGCTGTATTTTGATGCGGTGTCGCTGGATTTTCAGTACTGCATGTGATACTTATGGGCGACGTTATGGATTAAAATATCTCTATTTAGCATGCTTTACGGGAAAATTGTGTGTCAAAAGACAGCAAAGTGCTTTTAAGAGTGAGGCAAAGGAGCACATAATGACAAATATTCTCCTTAATAAACAAGGATGATTGAACAGAGTCATGTTAAAGGTATAGTACAATCCCGGCTTTGATTCAGATTTAGGGCTTTGAATATGTGCCTATATTGATATACCACACTCTTTTTTTTTCAAAGAAATCCTTAAAGTGATCCAAGTAAAGTGTCTAACTCCACGAAATTTACTTGGAGCTTCCTCGTTTCTCTTCTGCCGTGTTGTTTAGCTTTTGGTAAGAGAAGAATAAAATAGGGTTAGATTTTTTCAAATGTCCCTTTAGTATGAAGATAATTATCATTGAAAATCATCATCTCAAAAGCGTTGCCCAACGCTTTTGGTAAAAGGTACAATTGCCGTAGCTGAACACGCCCGGCCGGCGCGCCACGCGATCACGGACCCAGGCCGGCGGAGTGCCGATCGATAGACAGGGCAGCGCAACGAGTCGATGTACCCGACTGTTGAGCCGAGCGCGCGCAAATTCTGTACCGTCTGTATACACGGGTGCGGATATCGTCAAACGGACGATTATTACTGCGACAAATCTACGGCAGGCCATCAGTATTCGGTGATAAAATATGAACTCAATATTTGTTTTTTTCACTAGGTAAACAGTGTTCGTTTTCTTTCAAACTTTCACAAATCTTTCAATTGTATTTTACAATGATATTGATAGAGGATTGAATTCTCAAATGTAATTTTGTGCAATATCTGACACTTTACTTGGATCACTTTAAGTTGGGCAAAAAGGGTAAATTTCATGCAACTTTTTGGCTTTTTTTCGCATCGGCGTTCCATACTCCTGAAAAAGTTATTAAATAGTGGATCTTTTGTAGGTGTATATATAGCGTTCATGACACTGCATGGGATGTGTCCAGGTGCCCCTGGACATTGATAGGGTCTAGATGATTGAGCTCCCTGGAAATATTTAAATGTCAGCAATTTAGAACTCTCATAAGGGTAACATATTGAACATTCTTAATATGTGTAGAGTTTTGGCGAGTATACAGTCGGTGTGCCATATATACGATTGGGGTTGGGGAGAAGGGGCCGAATTTGATAGGGCCCCAGTAGAGGGTCCAGGGGACGGATCCTCCGGGGATTAAGGATTTAGGCAATTTCTTACTCTTTGTTTTCAACCAAATGACCCATGAATTCATTAGACAAACGACATGCCTTTTCTCAACAATAATATACAAGAACACTACAGCTACGCCTATCCGACTTCAAAATGTTTTTATTTATTATATTCCAATTTGATCTGCGTTTAGCACATGGAAGATATATTATTTTAGATTATTTTATGTTTTGTGTCGGTATTCTATATGAGGATTTAATCATTACTCCGTTTTCTTCTTGTTCGTTTGAGAAATTTCATTGCCCAACACAGTTTGCCAAAACGAGATTTGCAGTCTTTTTGAAAGTAAAAACCCCTACGTGTTGAAATTCGATATTACTACGATTTGTTTTTAAAATCTTCTTTTCTTTCTTTTTGCACTTCAGTGTCACTGCTTAGCCCTTGTTCAACAATTAATGTAAAGTCAAACTAAACATTCATTGACCTGGAAAGAGACTAGTTGGGTGCATGTTTCTAGACGCCCCCAGTATCCGCTGTATTCCCCTGGGACTGTGTGTCATCGGACGGAGGGGGTAAGAGGGTAAGGGGTCGTCACCCATGCGGCTGTCACGGCCCGTCACTAGCCAGTAGAACTCGGCTCGGTCGGTGGGTCATTCAGTTAGCTGGGCTGATGGGGGTAGACCTTTACACATGATACCTAACTATAGCCTAGCCCCCACCCCCCCCCCCCTCCCCTACTCCTGCATGGCGTATACGGAACGCTACAACGCTACGTAATATAATAATAATAATGGTGGCTACTATATGGTGAGATCATAATCGATTATTCTATAATAACGATCGACTGGGAGGGCAATAGTACAACTATATACGTGCCGAGATGATCCGCGAAGGTACTATCATGCCGAGGTGTAAGCGAGGTATGGCAGTACCTTCGCAGATCAACGAGGCAACGTATAGTTTGCATCCATCACCGGAGTAATGAGATTTGGTTATTTGATTTATATCCCTCATATTATTTTGTTAAAGTAGAATTTCATTGAAAAACACAAAATATGAGAATAATGCATCACCAGAGAGCTAGAGGCTAACAGATGAAGATAAATAATGTTTTATATCATCTGACTTAGTAAAATACGCGTCGTTGATTGGCTAAATACGGTCACATGGTTGGGGTGTCATTTCTGTATGACACGGCCAGAGCTAGAGAGGTATGACACCCGCCCGCGATTCAATCAACATTACAAATAATGTACACATACCGGTACGTACGGTGCCGTATCGTACCGCTATATACCATACCGTACAATAATTATTCTTTTCGCAGCCACCAAATTCAAACGAAAATCAGCGATTTCCAGTACAACTTGATCAGATAATTACCTGATTAAAGTGATCCCGGTAAAGTGTTCAAATCCACGAAAATTACTTGGAGCTTCCTCGTTTCTCTTCTACCGTGTTGTTTAGCTTATGGTAAAAGAAGAATAAAATAGGGTTTGATTTTTTCAAATGTCCCTTTAGTATGAAGATAATTATCATTTAAATCTTTTATTTCAATGACGTTAATTAACGCCTTTGGCGACCTTTGACTTTGTCGTGCCTGCTATATTGTGTCCGATCCCGGCCCGCCCTGCTATATTGCATACAGTCATAGACGTACGTTCGTAGAGAGCTAGCCGTACGTAATAATGTGTACGAAACGCGTAGCTACAGCAGCGCTAGTATAGTAGTGAGCGAAGTACTGTGCATATTTGCATTGTGTACTAAATACCACTAGCAAATTTGTTGAAGAAACCGTTTGAGGATCGACAATCTAGAGGTTCATCAAGGAGAAAAAACAACAATTTGGTTGATAAATGAGATGCATGCAGAGCTGAGTCTGAGAAGCTGCAGGTGATCGAAGACGACACGGTCATGCACGCGCGGGGCACTCCTTCTCGGACTGATCGAGTTCTCAGCGCCGATCGAAGCCCCGGCCTCGGCCTCGGGCTAAGGTACGTAGATCACCCTCAAGTCAAGGGCCCAATTACAGAATCAGCAATTCAAGTTTGAGTGTAGATCGACAAATCTATCGCTTTCATGGTCTCTTTGACATTATTATTGTCTTTTTCACTGTGAAAATGACAATGATAATGTCAAAGAGGCCATGAAAGCAATAGATTTGTCGATCTAGTTATGTTGATATCTCTTTTGTTATGACTTATGATTATGAAATGATGGGCCTTCTCAAATTTGATATAGAATGGGTAATCCGTTTTTTGTGTTTTTTTATCGATGTTCATTTTTGATGTATATGTTAGGTCTATGACTATGGTCTGGAATGCACTGTGTCTGTGTAGTACTCGGTCAAACTCAAAAGACAAAAGTGAAATGTTGCAAATTAAAAAAAGTATTGTCATTGTGAATTGTGGTGGTCAGGTGGTGCATTGGGTGGATTGATCCACCTCCCAATTTCAAATTTGTACTGGTCCGAGATGATACTTTAGCGGTCTTGACCTCGTAAAGTACGAAGAACCGTGGTCTCGGCCTCGAAAATGTCGAAAATTTTAAACCAATACTAAATCATACTCTCGGCTTCGGAAATGTTGTACGACTACGTAAAATATGTCAAACTTTCTGTACCGGCCCGCCCATGTTGTTGCCGTACAAAGCCGCATAGCTCTGCTGCCTTGTGTGACCCACCTCACCCCCCCCCCCCCCCCCCCCGCCTCCATGGAAAATTCCGGCTAATCTGCAAATCTCTTACTTCAGGACAAGTTTTTTTCATTAGATATTAGGCTTGGCAATCAAAATGTTGGGGAAAAAACCTTGGATGATCAGTGTTTTCTTGATCAGTGTTTCTTTTTTATCCTCATTTTATAGCATTGGATGTGGCTGTTCTCTTCGACATTATACATAGAGGATTTCCGAGTACCGATAGAGTGGACGTGCAATCTGCATGCTGACACGACTCACACGATTGGTGCTGGTGGTGACCCCGATTGACTTATGGTTAAGGTAATTCATTGAGAAACTTTTTCTTTGACTGTGGACAGAGATAAATGATAGATCTGTGTTCTGAAACTAGAATTTCATCTTCAAATTAGCAGGCAAAATCAATGAGAGTTTATTTTGGCATACCATTGTGTGTCAATTGCTATACTTGCACAAAGTGATCTCACTGGGATTCGAAACTGGGAAAACAACATAGATAAATTTCAGAGGAGGAAAGAATGTGCATTGAGCGCATATTTTGAAAACTTATCATGGGCTTGATTGTTATGTTATATAACAGAAAATCTCAATAAACAAGGGCCGACATTACTGGACATGAGAAAAGATTCACAATGCATTGTAGAATTTGCATCAACATTCCCTTACACCATTTTCAGAATGATGAAAATTATTTTAGCATGATTTTATTTTGTATCTCTGCAAGATTTTCAGAATGTGGACCTTATATTTATTATTTTGTTTATTAGAGACAAATGCATTAGGCATACTGTATACTGTATACCGATTGAAAAACAGATGAAAACTGCTACTGAAAAATTGACAATGGAATAAAATTTGAGTCAATAATAGTGTAGCTTCCGATCCTAACAGCTGAATAACAAACTGAAGGGAAAATAACAAATTTGGTCCATGTTGATTAGAAATCAAATCCTCTTTTTACTACATGAATACATGTTTGTGGTTCATTTTGTGCAATAAGTGCACATGACTTACACATTACTATTTATCTGATTGCGTTCCTTTTTTCACAAATCTCACCCTCTCTATAGATTTCTTCAAGACCCATCAAGATTCTACACACCCACTACACCACACCACCCAGAACAAATAACCAGGCCGCCAACACCCAAGTTCTCGCAGACCCTTCAGTCGCCATGCTCATACCCTGCGGGAAACGGACCCACAACGTCCATTAGCAAGGAACTAAGCTAGCAGGTTTTTGCAAATGGGGAATCATGAAGTTCGTGTGCAAAATCAAGAACTTCCTACAGTAACGGCGGGCCGACCGTTCTTGGGTTTAAATCTGCGACACACTTTGGTCAGAATTATTCCGGTTATTATGCGACGGCACGATACAGCTCTATGGTCAACCAATCAACATGCTTGTAGCGAGGTAAACATTCAGCACATTGCTATCATGTGTAGTACATAGACAATTAGTTGGCGTGTTAACAATACAAGCCAGCCATGCGTTGTCTATACATTGCTTGTGACAACGAGATGTGACGTCATGCAGTCTACGAATGTACGTCCGCCTTCACCAAATTAGCGAAACTGCTTTTCAACGAAAGTTGACAGTGAACGGGGCAATAGATCGCTCCCTTCGTTGTTGAAAGCTCAGTACGTCGCTGAGCGAAAACACCATAATATTGGAGCAGGACTTCTAGCGTATGAGACATGTTAGATGTGGACGTCGACCGTGGGAAGTGGCAGGGATGTTCGGCCAGTGATTGCCCACAGATACATCACCGTGCTGATGCCAAATTAACCCGTTCCCTACGAGTTTATGAAATCCCCATAGACTTTGTACACAACCCACTTGGTTCCTGTGGTCAAGGGGTTAAGGCCCTACCGATAAGGCCTTCAAATTGATATATAGCATAAACAGTTAATTTCTCAAATACATCTCTTTAGTATGGAATTATTCACGCACACATTTTGGCAAAAATTAACAAAACCTAATTATAACAAGCACCTCGGGCACAATTGGATTGAATACCTTATGTCAGGTATCTTGTGTCTGGGCTTAAAAATAATAAAATACAAAGATCCTTGACGTGTAAAATTATCATCGCTGTATCCGGTACCTCTTGTTAGGAGGTTCCACTGTATCAACAAAGATAAGTTTTGTTGCGGGAAGTAACAATGACCGAATAGTGCTCATAGCAACAATCTGTTATCTTTTTCAAATTCAATCAAAATAAATTTGATAATATATCTTTCATGTCTTCCTTATTACATGTGATAAAGGTAATTATGATTTAATGAAAAAGGATGTTTTTAATTTGTAGTTCAAATCAGTAGGCAGTATGGAATAAATTATTACAGGGAAACCCCGTTATAACGAGGTAGTCGGGACTATTGATTTTACCTCGTTATAACCGAGCTTGTTATAAGTGATGCATTACGCCATTGGAACAATCGGAGGATTCTCCTCGGTATAAACGGTACCTCGTTATAAGCGAGCTCGTTATAACGGGGTTTCCCTGTATGTCATAAATTTTTCATTTGTTTTAACTCAAACAAACCATTGTTTTTCTCAGATGAAATACTAATAAATAATATGATTCAGAATAATTGTACAAGGTTATTGATATAATGTATTATTGAAGTTCCTAATAACACCCATGAAGAAATGTGAGTGTGTATCACTATGCCAAAATGTTGTCCTCTTAACCCTCCTTTTGCTTGGATTCACAGAGGCTTGCCCTATTATATGCAGGGTAATGAAGGGTCGGCCAACTCGATTGTATTTTTCATAGATCAGGATCAACCAAATGGCTAGGTGGACAATGTATGAGACACATTCACAGAGACACTACATGATCTGCACACATCCAAAAGTTGAATCAATCACCCAGTATTTAATTTTTTGTAACAGTTGTTTCTGCATTTATTGAAAAATTAAATACAAAGTATCCAAATAACAATAATTGCATCTTGTTATATAATTGATTTTCATAAAATGTGAAAATGCTGTGTAAATACACAAGTTATTCAACCATTTGCATTGCTTCAAATTTCAGGAATGTAAATCCTACTTCAAAAAAGTACAATTTACCAGCATACACAAACAGGCGATTTTGTTAGTTTGAAATGTAAAAAATACACACATAGTACCAGGTAAAGGGGGAAAACGGCTAGAAGCATGAAAATGTACAGTCAAACCTGTGTACCATGACCGCCAATCAAAGTGGCCACTGTAGAAAGGTGATCACTATAGACAGGTTCCATTACATTCCTTTTCTCTGCAAGGGATCATGTTTGGTGGCCATTATAGGCAGGTTTGCTGCTATAAAAAGGTGGCTGCTATAACAGGTTTGACTGTACTTGAATGTAAATGTGGGCTCTGTGTAGTGATGTATCCGCAGAGTATGTGTGAGTGTGGGTGTGTGTGTGTGTGTGCGCATGTTAGATACTAACAAAAAACAGACTTGTAGTTATTTGCAACTGGTTGACATAAAAGATAAATAATGTGCTCACACTGTCTGAAAATCTACATCTTTCATTCACTGTGTTATTAAAAAATAAGGAGTACAGGGGGAGCAACCTCTACATGCAGTAATGTTGCATGGGGGCGCATCCCCCCCTAATAATTTGCCATAAAAATACAAAACATCACATGAATAGATTGGGGGTATGACAGGGTGAAGGGTGGGGATATCTCTCCTTTGCATAACTAGCATACTTCTAAAGATATACATACAAATAATCTACCCACATACCCTCCCCAAATGTCGCCTATATATAGACATGCATATAAACATCACAGGAATAGATTGGGGGTATGACAGGGTGAATGGTGGGGGATATCTATCCTTTGCACAACTAGCATACTTCCGAGGTGATACATACAGAAAATCTACCCACATACCCTCCCCAAATGTAGCCTATATATATAGACATGCATATAGGGTGTATGCCTGTTTCTATAATGGTTTCAATCATGTGGGAGGTCATGCTTTCTTGAATTCTAGTATATTCCAAGGTATGGAACACACTGCACATTTTTTCGAGTGAAAAGTTGCAAAAGCTCCCTACTGTGGGAGGGTCGATAGTGCGATACCCCTCCCACACCCTCCCTGCTCCCTTCCACGACCCCACCCCCACTTTTCAAAATAGTCATGCCACTGCAAGAAAGTCAATAATGTATTATACAGGGGAACATTCTGTAGAAAAAAATATACGGTGTGCCCCCTTTCAGTCTGACCACACTATTCCATTGTCTCCAAAAAATGAATACACAATATGGCGGATGTTGCCTACTATATGAGAGAGGGAGAGTGAGTAATTATAGAAGAAAATTTGAAAGAGAACAATGGAATTTCAGAATGCGTACGTGGAGTTGCTTTTATTTGGTAGCTACGGTAGCTGTAGTTTTCACGTTCACGCCCTCCGTACCCGGCGGGCGCGCAACGGGCAACGCGATCACGGGCTGAACCTCCCCGATAGACACGGCAGCGCAATTCAACGAGTCGATGTACCCGCGACTGTTGAGCTGAGCCGATGTGTACATAAACGGGTGCGCATAACAACGGCCGGAACATCATTCCTGTGACAAATTTACGGTAAGCCATCAGTTTTCGGTGATAAAATATGAAATCAATATTCACTTTTTTCACGAGGTAAACGGTTTTCGTTTTCTTTCAAACTTTCACAAATCCTTCAATTGTATATTACAATGATATTGACATAGGATTGAAGTCTCAAATGTCTCTTTCGGCAGAATTTTACACTTTACCGGGATCACTTTAACATAATCGAAGGAAACAATCAACACATATTTCCGATATAGAAATGCAGTGATCGCATATTAGTGCGGAGAGAGGCAAATTACGTACAAAAATCGACTGTATTGTGCACAGGCTATGTACTGTGTGTTCATTGTTGTGTTGTGTTGTGTGATGTGTGTGTGTGTGTGTGTGTGTGTGTGTGTGTGTGTGTGTGTGTGCGCGCGCGTGTGTGTGTGTGTGTGTGTGTGTGTGTGTGTGTGTGTGTGTGTGTGTGTGTGTGTGTGCGCGCGCGTGTGTGTGTGTGTGTGTGTGTGTGTGTGTGTGTGTGTGTGTGTGTGTGTGTGTGTGTGTGTGTGTGTGTGTGTGTGTGAGTGAGTGAAAAGCCCAACGTCCACGAAACGGATTATGATTTAAATTCGTTTTAGTTTAAACGATCAGATAATACAACAGTTGTTAACTTTGTTGTCGGGAAAATCATGGAATGTTCCAATCCTCGGGATTTTGAATGCTATTTCGTGAAGAACATAAGTCCCTCGACTACTTTATAATCCCACTTATAATCTTCCCTCAATAGCATTTAAAACCCTCGGAGTGGAACATTCCGTGATATCACCTCCACCACCAGTTAACAACTGTATAATGTCCCATACCAACACGATATCCAAGTACAACAAAACAATAAAACCCCATCGTAAGAATCGAAAACAAGCGCTATTTGCGCTAAACAACGCCAATGTTTTGATGACGTCACATAGTGTGCAAGTTATCATTAGCAGACGATGTCTCATTACGAATCTACACAACCATTAATGGACTCATATTGCCTGCTAAACGTGTATTCTTGTCACGAGAAGGATTTATTTCATTGCATTTTGTAAATAAGGTTTACTTCTTACACACAATAATCATTTACTCCGAGACATTTACGGAAAGAAAGACAAATTCAATGAAGTAAGTCACACACCGTCCTACTTTATCTGCTTGAAAGACCCGCCGAAGTCCAGGCACGATTCTGACACTTTACTTGGATCACTTTAAGTTGGGCAAAAAATGTAAATTTCATGCAACTTTTGGGCTTTTTTTCGCATCGGCGTTCCATACTCCTGAAAAAGTTATTTATAGCGGAGCGCGCGCGTGTGTACGTGCCCATCGGGTCATGATGTCACATGAGGACCAAAACACGGAGTTCAAATTCGAATGTGCATGGTTTACATGCAGAGTCTTTGACTTGCTAGTTAAACAAACTCGTATTTACTTGGAAATTGAGGCTTAACTGAAATGCCTAATAAATGCATTGTAGCAGAAAGCAGCAACACATCTAAGTGTGGATCCTCCATGATATAAACTTAAACAAATGTTTGCAAATATTGAAAAAAAAATCGAAATAATATCTCTCTGTCAACGTGAGTAGATGCACTCAGCGTGTACGTCTACTGCGATTGTCCTTATGTGACGTCACAAAGATGACGTCATTTTTCTTCGCCCGGACTCAATTTGTTTACGCGGGTTCCTAAAGTGAATTTGCAAGTTGATTTTTTTATTTTACCGGGTTTTCCCACGAGGAAAATATGTTTTTATTAGTTATCTTCATGAAAATCTACCTTATATACAGTAAAACACAATTTTGAGGTAGTTTTCTTGTCTGTGGAGCTTTAAAAGGCACCCTAAAATGTGTTTGATTATATAGGACATCGTCTGCTAATGATGACTTACATAATATGTGACGTCACATTATTTCAGCTGATTTCGGCGGGACTTTTGATGCCATACGAATTACCACTATTTCATTGATGACAACTCCTCAATTACAATGTTTTGAAACACTTATTTGTAATATTCCTGTTATGGATTATGTTTGAAATATGGAAATATGAGCTGAATCTCAATTCAAAATCAATGAAATTCTACTTTAACAAAAAGACCAGGGCCCCGTTGCAGAAAGAGATACAATCGATTGTAACATTACAATTAATGGCTAGTCAGATCATGTGACTAAATGCACATATCTGATTGGTTCAAATATGCAAAATTACCGACTTACAATAAATTGCAACTTACAATCGAGCAACGGGGCCCAGAAGCAACACAAATGGCGCAAAAGTGGGGAATATTGAGCAATTGATCGAGTCTTTTATTTGAATTTTCTAATGAGGGATATAATAAGAAAAGTAATAATAACTAGATGTTGAATTCGTCACTTTTGACGAATTAAGGTTATACATATTGAAATTACGATATTATGATATTGACTTTTCAACGCGTAATATGATGATGTCATAACATTTACTTGGCATAAATGAATGACACAAAATGTTTGTACCATATTTTGCCATTTTGCATGCGCGCGTAATTTTGACTTTGACGCGCGCGTACACCGTTATTATGAGTCAAGAATGGCTCAAATTGATAGGGTGCAGTAAGGAATGTGTTAGGATTGCAAAACATGTGAAAAAACGACATTTATCTTGTTCATTTACGTTACACGCGCAAATACGCGCGCGCCGACGCGCACGCGCGGAAATTTTTCAAACGCTTAAAATTGTCTGAAACATATAGTAAATTACTCGGGTTAGGGTTTTGAGCATTTTAAAATATGTTTTTTTAATTGACGGACGCGTACGCGCGCGTCTTCGAGTGTAATTGCACGCGCATGAGCTTAAAAGATGAACATTGACCTGATAAATATTGATGCGAAATTTGAATTGAAATTGATATTTCATGACTGAGATATGATGATTATTAAAATTTGACAAAATGGCGTCCTGATGACGTCATAGTTATGTGACGTCACTGAAAAGCTTCGCAGTTCTAAGTTAGATCATGATCTATCATCATGTGACGATTCATGACAATTGATTCATGCGATCTTGAGATATGCGACGGACAAAATCGGAATAATAATAATAATAATAATAATAATACAAATTCGAACGAAATCAATAGGTAATACATATGTATATGTATAACCTAATAATAAGTAGTAGTAGTAGTAGTAGTAGTAGTAGTAGTAGTAGTAGTAGTAGTAGTAGTAGTAGTAGTAGTAGTAGTAGTAGTAGTAGTAGTAGTAATAGTAGTAGTAGTAGTAGTAGTAGTAGTAGTAGTAGTAGTAGTAGTAGTAGTAGTAGTAGTAGTAGTAGTAGTAGTAGTAGTAGTAGTAGTAGTAGTACCGTATTTGTCGGTGTATTAACCGCATGGTTTTCCCGACGGAATTACCGACGAAAAGGGGGGTGCGGTTTGTACACGGAGAAAAAAATTTATGGTCAAATTCTTGATTTTTAGATGGTCAAAATGTGCCGAGGTAAGTAAAAACATAATTCTTTTTCAGAGAGTTTTGGTCTATGAAATATAATTCAATTTACTGAACTAGTCTCTGAAGCACATAAAGGAAATTAGTAGTAGTAGTAGTAGTATATAGTAGTTAGTATTACTAGACAGTATGATTATTATTTTCATCATCATTGTTGTTATTACTTTCATTATTAGTTTTCTTATCATTATTATTATTCCAATTAATTGTATTAGTATTCTTATCATTATTATTATTCCAATTAATTGTATTATTATTATTATGGTTATTATCAGTATTAGTGTCTTAATTATGAATCAGGTTTGAATATCGAATGGCACAAATGAACACGATTGTTAACATGGTAATGCGCGACATATGATAGACCCATCGAACAATGATAAGACCTGCATGGGCGTTGTTTCGTCAACCTTTCGAATTGTTGGTCTAATTATTGCAAATATCTTGTAATCAGCTATTGCCATATTAGTTACAACAATTGGACTGGACAACAAATGAAAGTCGCCTTTCCAGGAATACTTGTAATTGTTGTAAATGTCCAAACATTGATAAGATTATGTCAACAGCCAATCGACATATTGAATCAATACATTGAATGATGGCGCTATTCAACTTTGCACAGAATTCGGGTTTCTACAAACTGAAGAGGACGAATAAGAGTATCCACTTCACACAAATGAAATCTTTGACCATTCAGTTATGCCTGTCTGCGAGGTTTCTCTTAAAGGTGCACCTGTAAAGTGTCTAACCCCACAAAAATTAGATTGAGCTTCCACATTTCTCTTCTACCGTGTTGTTTAGCTTATGGTAAGAGAAGAATAAGATAGGGTTAAATATTTTCAAATGCCCCTTTAGTATGACGATATCTATCATTGATGATCATTCAGCTCAAGAGCGTTAATGAAGGGTTATAAACCTCATAAACGTCATTCAGTAATTAATTGTAACAGCTGACGCAAATGTTCGCTTTTTTAACCAGGAAATCAGTGTTCTTTTTCAGTGAAACTTTCACATATCATTCTAGTCATGTACATGTTTCTAGGACCTGGACACGTTCTTTAGTCCAAAGTTTTTTTTGTAATTCATGTTCTACATGGTTTCTCTGTAAAATTCAGCGAGGTTGCCACCTAGGCAACCTTGGTCAACTTTTTTTTATAAGCATTATAAAGATAATTAGCTAATTTGCATATTTGTGAAATAAGGTCAGGGGTCATTTTCTATCTAGGAATAGTACAATATTGATCAAAACAAGTATTCTAGGGTATTGTGAACCCAGAAGATAAAAAAAAGAGAAATATCACTTTTCCAAGGTTTTTGGGGGCAACAAATCCATTCATGATACTTAATTTGACGTATCACCTTGTCAACGCACATAAATCCAAGATGGCCGCCTTTGGCATTTTAAAGGAAATAATGCTATTGGCCATTTTAATGGCATTTATGCTTTTTTTTATAACTGAAAGCAACCAACTACATTGCGATTCAAGTATATTCTAGTTGCTCATTCCAATAATTAAAAGTCCAAACATTACAATATCGATCTAATATAACCAAAAGAATGACGTCGTGTACCATAACATGTGTAATTTGGGGAGCAGCCATCTTGGATTTAAGATGGTTGCCATGGTGATACAGGGAAATAAGTATCCAAAATGGATCTGTTGCCCCCAAAAACCTTGGAAAAGTGGTATTACTTGTCATTTTTACTTTCCGTGTTCCTAATATACTCAATTTGGGGGAATATGCCAATTAGGTAAATAACCTAATTATGCAAATAACATGCATTGCTAGAGGTAGCCATGATAGCAACTAATCTTTGATACATTAAATACATACTTAAGAACATAACTGAAAAATAATAATCTGGAATTATTGCTTATTAGAGGGTGTAGCCACTGAAAATCAATAATATTCGTAAATATGCAAATTAGGGACAGCCATCTTGGATTTCAGGGTGTTGCCCAAACAGCACATGCAAATGAGCACCAGAAGAGATTCAAGATTCAATTTCAAGATTCAAAAAGAGTTTATTCATCAAATGGTTGGCAGCCAAAGGCTGAATTGCACATTTGTTACATTAAAAAATATACAAAATAAATTATTGCAAATAAATACATACAAACAAAATTGCAAAGTGCATAATACATGTTAAAAGTTATATAGTTTAAAAAGTAATGTAACTAGTGGGCATTCTCGTGGTGACACATGTCCAGGGGGTGGGCCCCTTCCCCTTCAAAAATTAATTAATCAAACGACCCCTCCCCCCTGTAACTAAATACGATTGCTAACAAACAATGAAAACACACACTCAAGCACACACTACACACACCCCCAAAGACAAAGACACACACGCACACGCAGCACTCGAGCACATACAAATCATCTATCAAGCACCCAAAACAATGTATAGCGAGGAGCAGAGCTGGGAGAGCCCGGTTAAAGTCAAGTGACCGAGACCGGTCACGCTTCCCCAATTCCGCTTCCCAACACCGTAAATGGATTCCTTGCCCCAAAATACCCTAGAATAAATGTTTTTATCAATATTTGCTATTCTTAGATAGAAAATGACCCCTGACCTTATTTCAGAAATATGCAAATTAGCTAATTAACTTTACAATGCTTATAAAAAGCAAGGTTGCCAACCAAATGCAGTTTGGCGTGATATCGTTTGATGTATATATTCCTTTTATTTGTAAATATCGTCATTCGATGTGGCTTAGTGACTATTGTGACGTATGGGAAGAAAAGAGCGCGTTACCATGAGAGAAATAGAGAGCGCATTACATTTTTTTTTTGAAAATCTATTTCTTCGTTTGTGGCCAGTGCGAAAATATTGCCGTATCGATACAGGTGATCGCGGCGTTACAGTGATCGATTCATTCATGTCTATATACGGCTCCGATTCATGGAATATATACTGCTGCCCTCTACATCAACGATGATGAGTACAGTTCAAAGTAAAGAATAAAATACCTAAGAAACCGTTTTCATCGCCTACGACCATACCACGCTGAATATACCGGTTCTCGTCCGATCACCGACAGCAAAGCAGCGTCGGGCCCGGTTAGTACTTGGATGGGAGACCGCTTGGGAATACCGGGTGTTGTAGGCTTTTGCTTTTGTGTAATCTTTTAGTCATGGGACAAACTATGTAGTTGTTTTGTTTTGTTTTCTTCAATATGTTATTGCAAACGAAAAAAGAGATCAAAATTGTTTGCGCCCGCTCTTTTAAATATCAAAAAGAAAATATGAATTTTATTTCACGACCAACCAAATGCAGTTTGGCGTGATATCGTTTGATGTATATATTCCTTTTATTTGTAAATGTCGTCATTCGATGTGGCTTAGTGACTATTGTGACGTATGGGAAGAAAACAGCGCGTTACCATGAGAGAAATAGAGAGCGCAGTAAACACATCTATAGGCAAGCCTCGCATTACATTATTTTTTTGAAAATCTATTTCTTCGTTTGTGACCAGTGCGAAAATATTGCCGTATCGATACAGGTGATCGCGGCGTTACAGTGATCGATTCATTCATGTCTATATACGGCTCCAATTCATGGAATATATACTGCTGCCCTCTACATCAACGATGATGAGTACAGTTCAAAGTAAAGAATAAAATACCTAAGAAACCGTTTTCATCGCCTACGACCATACCACGCTGAATATACCGGTTCTCGTCCGATCACCGACAGTCAAGCAGCGTCGGGCCCGGTTAGTACTTGGATGGGAGACCGCTTGGGAATGGCTCATGACCCCGCCAGGGACCTCGGGCTCGCCCGATCACCGGCGAGGCGCCGGCGACCTCGGGTGCGGAGCACGCCAGCTACGCCAAAAAAAATATATGCTGTGTGTTGAAACGATCGATGATGATCGATGATGATCAATGATGATCGATCGATGACTTTCATTAAAATAAAATATTATATTATTAATCAAAATAAAATATTATTGCAAAACAAACCAATTACAATCCTGCCAGTCTGTTTGTCCGTTTGTTTGTATGTTTGCAAGTTTTAGCCACGCCGAAAAAAATATATGCTGTGTGTTTAAACGATCGATTATGATCGATCAATGATTTTCATTAAATTACAATATTATATTATTAATTTAAATAAAATACTATTGCAAAACAAAAAAATTACACTCCTGCCTGTCTGTTTGTCCGTTTGTATGTTTGTTTTTATGTATTGTTTGTATTTCATGTATTGTATTTTTGTATGTTTGTTTGTCCTTTCGATTGTCCTGTGTCTGTTTATTTTTTTCGTCTGTTTGTTTCCTTATCTGTGTGATTGTTTTCTGTTTGGCTGTCTGTTTGTCCATATGTTTGTGCGAGTTTTTTTGTGTGTATATTTGTTTGTAAGCTCTCTGTATGTCTGTCTGTATTTTTGTTCGTCTGTCCTTCGGTTTGTTTGTAAATTTGTGGGTTTTTTGTCTGTGTTGACTATCTGTTTGTTTGATTGTTTATTATTTGTATGTTTTAGCTGTTCATTTGTTTAGCATTCACACAGAGAGACACCTGATAGACATACACACCAATAAACAGACACACGCTTACAGACAAACACACACAAAACAAATACAAACATTCAAAGAAAACAAACATATAAACATATCCATACTGAGAAACACAAAAAACATTCAAACATACAATCATATACTGAGAAACACAAAAAACATACCCACAAACAAAGACATCAACAACAAACATCTTTTCTCATACAGCAAAACTATTGTTAAATTTATCATAAAAAATATTCTTTGAAATGAAATAAAACAATTATAGAATAAAATAAATGAGTTTGAAGTGTCTTTACTTCTGTCTTCTGGTATTTCTCAAATGAGATGTAGACAATAAAGAATAATTATAAATAGTACAAAATACAAGTAATATCAACATAAACAGGTACATCGAACTGGAATGACTGGATGCATTGACTTTGAACAAATGTTCAGATATAAAAGTACTTCCAAGCTGCTTCTTATTATGGCATATAATATGAAAGAACATGATAAATGAGCTAATATCACATAAATGACCTCAGCATTTAAAACGATTGCATTGACTTTGAACAAATGTTTACATGTATAATTACTTTCAAGCCACTTCTTACTTTGGCATATAATAAGAAAGAACATGATAAATGAGCTAATATCACATAAATGACCTTTTAGCATTTAAAACGATTGCATTGACTTTGAAAAAAGTTCAAATATAAAAGTACTTTCAAGCTGCTTCTTACAACATGCACATAATATGAAAGAACATGATAAATGAGCTAATATCACATAAATTACCTCAGCATTTAAACCGATTGCATTGACTTTGAACAAATGTTCAAATGTTCAATTTTGAAGTGTCTGTACTTCTGTCTTCTGGTATGTGTACAAGATAATTGTGCGGGTCTGAACTGTACCAAATGACCAGGGATAATAATAAGCGCTTTGAGCATCTTATTAGGTGGATATTGCGTTATATAAATATTCAATATTACCGGTATTATTATTTATTATTTCTCAAACGAGATATAGACAATAATTATAGAATTATAAATAGTACGAAAAAAATGTTATATCGACATAAACATGTACATCAAACTGGAATGACTGAATAGATTGGCTTTGAACAAATGTTCAAATATGTAAGTACTTAAAAGCCACTATTTACTATGGCATATAACATGAAAGAACACGATAAATCAGTCAAAATCATTTTAAAACGATTGCAAAATTTCTTGTAAAAGAAGCCGAAACTATATGTATATGCAAAAAGTACACTCCATCAAAGCAAAAACAATGATGAGTTTGAATATTTTCAATTATCTTTTTCCTTGTCTTTTTGCTTCGCCAATTCGGCATCTACTTCATGAACAAAATGTTCATAACTGTCATAGACCTTATTGAACCCTGGAGTCACAGATCTCTTTGTGGTGGGACAAAATGTGAATTTCTTTCGTGTACCCACTGTTTTTTCTTTTGATGGAACATACTTTTTGCGTAGGCCTCCACAGTTTGGTATGTTACATGCTGTGCATGGTTTGACCGATGCTTTTGCTGAACATGACGGTTTTGGCGGTGGGGGAGGAGGAGGACGTACGGTAAAGCCCATGGAAGGGATCGGCGGTAGGGAGATCGTCTGTGCCTTTGGTTGGGCTGGCACAACGATCAAAATGGGAATGCCAGAAGACCCTGGTGGCATTGCTGGGGATGGGGAGGGACTCGGCTTTGGAGCAAGGCGCGGACATTTCCGAAGCGGTGGCTCATCTTGACTTTGGGATGACGGTCCAGGTTGAGAGAAGTCAAGGGCCCGCCTCTTCTCACCATATCGCTTTCCAGATTGGTGGGGAAGGGACTCGTACGTCATCTGGGTGAAGGAAGGAGGTGGAAGGGATGCAGGTAGCTCCACAGCTTCTGGGATGGGGGCTTTAGAGAGTACCTTCCTGTGGGGCTTCACCTTTGGTTGTGCTGTGGCAAGGTAGTTGGCTCGCTTCTCATCCTTGGAGATGAATGCCGTGATCGACTTCGCGTTTATGTTCGGAAGTGGGATATCGATGCCAGATAGAAGTGGGTCATCCCTGACCCTGTCCGCAATCCTCTTGTATCGGGCCTTTATCTTGGAGGCTGCTTTTGTTGGCGATGCCAGGCCAATCACAGACGGCTGATTCTTGAGCATTTTGATCCAGCATGTACAGGAGCCTCGACTCATCTGAAATGGATGCCGCCTGTTGCAAAGCGCATCCACCCGAACTTTGTTTTTTGAGCCGAGCTACTCTCCTGGGATTGGCGTCCCATGCATCTACCAAACAGAGTGTAGCCCCAAGTAGATTCATACATGCTGTGGCAAGCTCCTGCCGGAGAAGGGGGGCGGGGATGATGTGCTGCTCACCTTCAATGAGCTTAAGAAGGAGGAGCGCAAGGTCCTCGACTTCTTGAAAGCCAGGCAGATGAAGGTTACTTGCCTCATCAACACATCTTCCATAAGGGGGGGAGACCTCTTCAAGCACATGCTCATCTTTGCTGAGGACAGCGTGTTTGGCAGACACAGCATCTAGGGGGTCATCAGGTTCAGTGTTGAGTGGACCCTCTTCTTCGATTCCTTCGTCCTCAGACTCGGGCTCTGACTCGGACGTCCTTCTCAGCCTCTTGATCAGCTTCTTCCTCAGCTGTAAATAAATATAAAAGAAATGAGAATGATTAATGATTGCATCAAGAAATAGTTTACTGATTGCTAAAATCTTTATCGATTGACTTCCAGTTCACCTGTGAAAAGAAAAACAAAATAAAGAGATGAATTAATACAAAATATATAAAAACGATCAAACTTAAAAAAAAAACATACATGATCATGAGAAGAATAATTATCTACATTGTACAGTATTGTTGTCATCATTTCAATATAATATAATATAAACAATATGATATAGTACTTTATATAATTAATATCATATAAAATAAATCCAGTATCTTCAAAACAATATTCTCACCTTTCTGGATGTAGTCTGTGGACTGGCAGTAAGCGTACTCAACGCCCAACAACTCTTCCTCTGCGGGAACTGCGGCCATGGGGGCAGAGAAGTTCGGTTCGAAGACATGGTCTTCGCCGAAAAGCGCCCTCCCTTGCTCATTGATCCTCTGGATCTGGCGTGGATCGATGCAAGATGTCCGCCTTCCTTGCCCTCCAGTCACCTTCAGCTTCTCCATTCGAGCGTTCCACTGGACGCGAAGGATATAAGGTAGACCTGATGGTGAGAGGAAAAGGAGACAAAAGGAGAAAAATGCATTTATGATTTAATGTCAATCATCATGTAATTCAAGATGAATAATGAAACAATATAATACAATGCCATTTATGATATGTCCATGGAATGGTCAAGACTTAACAATTTATTTAAATAGTATGGTATTTACCTGGAAAGGCACAATCCCGCATCGCTTGGAAGGGATGGCCTGTAGCAGGTGGGAGTGTAGTCCCTCAAGAGCATTGCTGCCTCTGCGGCACTTGTATTTGTTGAGTTGTATGCCGTTGATGGTAACGACTTTGGTGGCCACGTACATTGGAATGTTGGGTGGATCCTGCAATGGGAATAAAACAAATGAAAATTCATGTTAACAAAGTTATTTAATTTCAATTATGATTTTCATTCTAATAAGTATATTATTTAAATAATTATTATCATCATCATCATTATTAGTAGTAGTGGTATTATTATCATTAATATTATTATTATCATCATTATCATCATCATTATTATCATTATCATTATCATTATCATTATTATTATTATTATTATTATTATTATTAGTAGTAGTAGTATTATTATTATTATTATTATTATCAACAGTATTATTATGAATATGTAACATAAAAGCTCACCTGCATACAACTCAAATGCTTCATTGCAATGGTCCAATGGGGCAATGACTGCTTCTGCAGACTTGAACAGAGGGATTCCATCGATATCCAGGCCAGCCGGTCCCTTGAACCTCAGCCAGGATGTGCTCAATTGCACACGCGCTCTCCTGCACATGGAAAAAAACAGAAAATGCATTTAGAACAAAAAAACAAGTTTTAACGATGAATGAAACTCGATAGTGTTTAAAAGCTTCCCTATTGCCTTAAAAGGGCATAAACGGCCGTGTTAAGCGCATATAAAATCGATTTGGGGGGCATATTGTTGAGGGTCAAATTTTGTTTTCTCAGATTCGATTTTTTTTCCTTGTTCGACAAAATTTCGAAACAAGCAAAGTGGAGATTGCAGAGCAAAATGTATTCGTTTCAAGCAATTATCGAGCAAATTCGACGAAGATTGGTTTTCGATAGTGTTTTAAAAGCTTCCCTATTGCCTTGAAAGGGCATAAACGGCCGTTTAGCGCATATAAATCGATTTGGGGGCATATTTGTTGAGGGTCAAATTTTGTTTTCTCAGATTCGATTTTTTTTCCTTGTTCGACAAAATTTCGAAACAAGCAAAGTGGAGATTGCAGAGCAAAATGTATTCGTTTCAAGCAATATCGAGCAGATTCGACGAAGATTGGTTTTCGATAGTGTTTAAAAGCTTCCCTATTGCCTTAAAAGGGCATAAACGGCCGTTTTAGCGCATATAAATCGATTTGGGGGCATATTGTTGAGGGTCAAATTTTGTTTTCTCAGATTCGATTTTTTTCCTTGTTCGACAAAATTTCGAAACAAGCAAAGTGGAGATTGCAGAGCAAAATGTATTCGTTTCAAGCAATATCGAGCAGATTCGACGAAGATTGGTTTTCGATAGTGTTTAAAAGCTTCCCTATTGCCTTAAAAGGGCATAAACGGCCGTTTTAGCGCATATAAATCGATTTGGGGGCATATTGTTGAGTGTCAATTTTGTTTTCTCAGATTCGATTTTTTTTCCTTGTTCGACAAAATTTCGAAACAAGCAAAGTGGAGATTGCAGAGCAAAATGTATTTGTTTCAAGCAATATCGAGCAGATTCGACGAAGATTGGTTTTCGATAGTGTTTAAAAGCTTCCCTATTGCCTTAAATAGGCATAAACGGCCGTTTTAGCGCATATAAATCGATTTGGGGCATATTGTTGAGGGTCAAATTTTGTTTTCTCAGATTCGATTTTTTTTCCTTGTTCGACAAAATTTCGAAACAAGCAAAGTCGAGATTGCAGAGCAAAATGTATTCGTTTCAAGCAATATCGAGCAGATTCGACGAAGATTTGTTTTCGATAGAGTTTAAAAGCTTCCCTATTGTCTTAAAAGGGCATAAACGGCCGTTTTAGCGCATATAAATCGATTTGGGGGCATATTGTTGAGGGTCAAATTTGTTTTCTCAGATTCGATTTTTTTCCTTGTTCGACAAAATTTCGAAACAAGCAAAGTGGAGATTGCAGAGCAAAATGTATTCGTTTCAAGCAATATCGAGCAGATTCGACAAAGATTGGTTTTCGATAGTGTTTAAAAGCTTCCCTATTGCCTTAAAAGGGCATAAACGGCCGTTTTAGCGCATATAAATCGATTTGGGGGCATATTTGTTGAGGGTCCAATTTTGTTTCCTCAGATTCGATTTTTTTCCTTGTTCGACAAAATTTCGAAACAAGCAAAGTGGAGATTGCAGAGCAAAATGTATTTGTTTCAAGCAATATCGCGCAGATTCGACGAAGATTTGTTTTCGATAGAGTTTAAAAGCTTCCCTATTGTCTTAAAAGGGCATAAACGGCCGTTTTAGCGCATATAAATCGATTTGGGGGCATATTGTTGAGGGTCAAATTTTGTTTTCTCAGATTCGATTTTTTTCCTTGTTCGACAAAATTTCGAAACAAGCAAAGTGGAGATTGCAGAGCAAAATGTATTCGTTTCAAGCAATATCGAGCAGATTCGACGAAGATTGGTTTTCGATAGTGTTTAAAAGCTTCCCTATTGCCTTAAAAGGGCATAAACAGCCGTTTTAGCGCATATAAATCGATTTGGGGGCATATTCTTGAGGGTCAAATTTTGTTTTCTCAGATTCGATTTTTTACCTTGTTCGACAAAATTTCGAAACAAGCAAAGTGGAGATTGCAGAGCAAAATGTATTCGTTTCAAGCAATATCGAGCAGATTCGACAAAGAATGGTTTTCGATAGTGTTTAAAAGCTTCCCTATTGCCTTAAAAGGGCATAAACGGCCGTTTTAGCGCATATAAATCGATTTGGGGGCATATTTGTTGAGGGTCCAATTTTGTTTCTCAGATTCGATTTTTTTCCTTGTTCGACAAAATTTCGAAACAAGCAAAGTGGAGATTGCAGAGCAAAATGTATTTGTTTCAAGCAATATCGCGCAGATTCGACGAAGATTTGTTTTCGATAGAGTTTAAAAGCTTCCCTATTGTCTTAAAAGGGCATAAACGGCCGTTTTAGCGCATATAAATCGATTTGGGGCATATTGTTGAGGGTCAAATTTTGTTTTCTCAGATTCGATTTTTTTCCTTGTTCGACAAAATTTCGAAACAAGCAAAGTGGAGATTGCAGAGCAAAATGTATTCGTTTCAAGCAATATCGAGCAGATTCGACGAAGATTGGTTTTCGATAGTGTTTAAAAGCTTCCCTATTGCCTTAAAAGGGCATAAACAGCCGTTTTAGCGCATATAAATCGATTTGGGGGCATATTCTTGAGGGTCAAATTTTGTTTTCTCAGATTCGATTTTTTACCTTGTTCGACAAAATTTCGAAACAAGCAAAGTGGAGATTGCAGAGCAAAATGTATTCGTTTCAAGCAATATCGAGCAGATTCGACGAAGATTGGTTTTCGATAGTGTTTTAAAAGCTTCCCTATTGCCTTAAAAAGGGCATAAACGGCCGTTTTAGCGCATATAAATCGATTTGGGGGCATATTGTTGAGGGTCAAATTTGTTTTCTCAGATTCGATTTTTTTCCTTGTTTGACAAAATTTCGAAACAAGCAAAGTGGAGATTGCAGAGCAAAATGTATTCGTTTCAAGCAATATCGAGCAGATTCGACGAAGATTGGTTTTCGATAGTGTTTAAAGCTTCCCTATTGCCTTAAAAGGGCATAAACGGCCGTTTTAGCGCATATAAATCGATTTGGGGGCATATTGTTGAGGGTCAAATTTTGTTTTCTCAGATTCGATTTGTTTCCTTGTTCGAGAAAATTTCGAAACAAGCAAAGTGGAGATTGCAGAGCAAAATGTATTCGTTTCAAGCAATATCGAGCAGATTCGACGAAGATTTGTTTTCGATAGAATTTAAAAGCTTCCCTATTGTCTTAAAAGGGCATAAACGGCCGTTTTAGCGCATATAAATCGATTTGGGGGCATATTGTTGAGGGTCAAATTTTGTTTTCTCAGATTAGATTTTTTTCCTTGTTCGACAAAAATTTCGAAACAAGCAAAGTGGAGATTGCAGAGCAAAATGTATTCGTTTCAAGCAATATCGAGCAGATTCGACGAAGATTGGTTTTCGATAGTGTTTAAAAGCTTCCCTATTGCCTTAAAGGGCATAAACGGCCGTTTTAGCGCATATAAATCGATTTGGGGGCATATTGTAGAGGGTCAAATTTTGTTTTCTCAGATTCGATTTTTTTCCTTGTTCGACAAAATTTCGAAAACAAGCAAAGTGGAGATTGCAGAGCAAAATGTATTCGTTTCAAGCAATATCGAGCAGATTCGACGAAGATTGGTTTTCGATAGTGTTTAAAAGCTTCTCTATTGCCTTAAAAGAGCATAAACGGCCGTTTTAGCGCATATAAATCGATTTGGGGGCATATTGTTGAGGGTCAAATTTTGTTTTCTCAGATTCGATTTTTTTCCTTGTTCGACAAAATTTCGAAACAAGCAAAGTGGAGATTGCAGAGCAAAATGTATTCGTTTCAAGCAATATCGAGCAGATTCGACGAAGATTGGCTTTCGATAGTGTTTAAAAGCTTCCCTATTGCCTAAAAGAGCATAAACGGCCGTTTTAGCGCATATAAATCGATTTGGGGGCATATTGTTGAGGGTCAAATTTTGTTTTCTCAGATTCGATTTTTTTCCTTGTTCGACAACATTTCGAAACAAGCAAAGTGGAGATTGCAGAGCAAAATGTATTCGTTTCAAGCAATATCGAGCAGATTCGACGAAGATTGGTTTTCGATAGTGTTTAAAAGCTTCCCTATTGCCTTAAAAGGGCATAAACGGCCGTTTTAGCGCATATAAATCGATTTGGGGGCATATTGTAGAGGGTCAAATTTTGTTTTCTCAGATTCGATTTTTTTCCTTGTTCGACAAAATTTCGAAACAAGTAAAGTGGAGATTGCAGAGCAAAATGTATTCGTTTCAAGCAATATCGAGCAGATTCGACGAAGATTGGTTTTCGATAGTGTTTAAAAGCTTCCCTATTGCCTTAAAAGGGCATAAACGGCCGTTTTAGCGCATATAAATCGATTTGGGGGCATATTGTAGAGGGTCAAATTTTGTTTTCTCAGATTCGATTTTTTTCCTTGTTCGACAAAATTTCGAAACAAGCAAAGTGGAGATTGCAGAGCAAAATGTATTCGTTTCAAGCAATATCGAGCATATTCGACGAAGATTGGTTTTCGATAGTGTTTAAAAGCTTCTCTATTGCCTTAAAAGAGCATAAACGGCCGTTTTAGCGCATATAAATCGATTTGGGGGCATATTGTTGAGGGTCAAATTTTGTTTTCTCAGATTCGATTTTTTTTCCTTGTTCGACAAAATTTCGAAACAAGCAAAGTGGAGATTGCAGAGCAAAATGTATTCGTTTCAAGCAATATCGAGCAGATTCGACGAAGATTGGCTTTCGATAGTGTTTAAAAGCTTCCCTATTGCCTTAAAAGGAGCATAAACGGCCGTTTTAGCGCATATAAATCGATTTGGGGGGCATATTGTTGAGGGTCAAATTTTGTTTTCTCAGATTCGATTTTTTTCCTTGTTCGACAACATTTCGAAACAAGCAAAGTGGAGATTGCAGAGCAAAATGTATTCGTTTCAAGCAATATCGAGCAGATTCGACGAAGATTGGTTTTCGATAGTGTTTAAAAGCTTCCCTATTGCCTTAAAAGGGCATAAACGGCCGTTTTAGCGCATATAAATCGATTTGGGGGCATATTGTAGAGGGTCAAATTTTGTTTTCTCAGATTCGATTTTTTTCCTTGTTCGACAAAATTTCGAAACAAGTAAAGTGGAGATTGCAGAGCAAAATGTATTCGTTTCAAGCAATATCGAGCAGATTCGACGAAGATTGGTTTTCGATAGTGTTTAAAAGCTTCCCTATTGCCTTAAAAGGGCATAAACGGCCGTTTTAGCGCATATAAATCGATTTGGGGGCATATTGATGAGGGTCAAATTTTGTTTTCTCAGATTCGATTTTTTTCCTTGTTCGAGAAAATTTCGAACAAGCAAAGTGGAGATTGCAGAGCAAAATGTATTCGTTTCAAGCAATATCGAGCAGATTCGACGAAGATTGGTTTTCGATAGTGTTTAAAAGCTTCCCTATTGCCTTAAAAGGGCATAAACGGCCCGTTTTAGCGCATATAAATCGATTTGGGGGCATATTGTTGAGGGTCAAATTTTGTTTTCTCAGATTCGATTTTTTTTCCTTGTTCGACAAAATTTCGAAACAAGCAAAGTGGAGATTGCAGAGCAAAATGTATTTGTTTCAAGCAATATCGAGCAGATTCGACGAAGATTGGTTTTCGATAGTGTTTAAAAGCTTCCCTATTGCCTTAAAAGAGCATAAACGGCCGTTTTAGCGCATATAAATCGATTTGGGGGCATATTGTTGAGGGTCAAATTTTGTTTTCTCAGATTCGATTTTTTTTTCCTTGTTCGACAAATTTCGAAACAAGCAAAGTGGAGATTGCAGAGCGAATGTATTCGTTTCAAGCAATATCGAGCAGATTCGACGAAGATTTGTTTTCGATAGAGTTTAAAAGCTTCCCTATTGTCTTAAAAGGGCATAAACGGCCGTTTTAGCGCATATAAATCGATTTGGGGGCATATTTGTTGAGGGTCAAATTTTGTTTTCTCAGATTCGATTTTTTTCCTTGTTCGACAAAATTTCGAAACAAGCAAAGTGGAGATTGCAGAGCAAAATGTATTCGTTTCAAGCAATATCGAGCAGATTCGACGAAGATTGGTTTTCGATAGTGTTTAAAAGCTTCCCTATTGCCTTAAAAGGGCATAAACGGCCGTTTTAGCGCATATAAATCGATTTGGGGGCATATTGTTGAGGGTCAAATTTTGTTTTCTCAGATTCGATTTTTTTCCTTGTTCGACAACATTTCGAAACAAGCAAAGTGGAGATTGCAGAGCAAAATGTATTCGTTTCAAGCAATATCGAGCAGATTCGACGAAGATTGGTTTTCGATAGTGTTTAAAAGCTTCCCTATTGCTTAAAAGGGCATAAACGGCCGTTTTAGCGCATATAAATCGATTTGGGGGGCATATTGTAGAGGGTCAAATTTTGTCTTTCTCAGATTCGATTTTTTTCCTTGTTCGACAAAATTTCGAAACAAGTAAAGTGGAGATTGCAGAGCAAAATGTATTCGTTTCAAGCAATATCGAGCAGATTCGACGAAGATTGGTTTTCGATAGTGTTTAAAAGCTTCCCTATTGCCTTAAAAGGGCATAAACGGCCGTTTTAGCGCATATAAATCGATTTGGGGGCATATTGATGAGGGTCAAATTTTGTTTTCTCAGATTCGATTTTTTCCTTGTTCGAGAAAATTTCGAAACAAGCAAAGTGGAGATTGCAGAGCAAAATGTATTCGTTTCAAGCAATATCGAGCAGATTCGACGAAGATTGGTTTTCGATAGTGTTTAAAAGCTTCCCTATTGCCTTAAAAGGGCATAAACGGCCGTTTTAGCGCATATAAATCGATTTGGGGGCATATTGTTGAGGGTCAAATTTTGTTTTCTCAGATTCGATTTTTTTCCTTGTTCGAGAAAATTTCGAAACAAGCAAAGTGGAGATTGCAGAGCAAAATGTATTTGTTTCAAGCAATATCGAGCAGATTCGACGAAGATTGGTTTTCGATAGTGTTTAAAAGCTTCCCTATTGCCTTAAAAGAGCATAAACGGCCGTTTTTAGCGCATATAAATCGATTTGGGGGCATATTGTTGAGGGTCAAATTTTGTTTTCTCAGATTCGATTTTTTCCTTGTTCGAGAAAATTCGAAACAAGCAAAGTGGAGATTGCAGAGCAAAATGTATTCGTTTCAAGCAATATCGAGCAGATTCGACGAAGATTGGTTTTCGATAGAGTTTAAAAGCTTCCCTATTGTCTTAAAAGGGCATAAACGGCCGTTTTAGCGCATATAAATCGATTTGGGGGCATATTGTTGAGGGTCAAATTTTGTTTTCTCAGATTCGATTTTTTTCCTTGTTCGACAAAATTTCGAAACAAGCAAAGTGGAGATTGCAGAGCAAAATGTATTCGTTTCAAGCAATATCGAGCAGATTCGACGAAGATTGGTTTTCGATAGTGTTTAAAAGCTTCCCTATTGCCTTAAAAGGGCATAAACGGCCGTTTTTAGCGCATATAAATCGATTTGGGGGGCATATTGATGAGGGTCAAATTTTGTTTTCTCAGATTCGATTTTTTTCCTTGTTCGAGAAAATTTCGAAACAAGCAAAGTGGAGATTGCAGAGCAAAAATGTATTCGTTTCAAGCAATATCGAGCAGATTCGACGAAGATTGGTTTTCGATAGTGTTTAAAAGCTTCCCTATTGCCTTAAAAGGGCATAAACGGCCGTTTTAGCGCATATAAATCGATTTGGGGGCATATTGTTGAGGGTCAAATTTTGTTTTCTCAGATTCGATTTTTTTCCTTGTTCGACAAAATTTCGAAACAAGCAAAGTGGAGATTGCAGAGCAAAATGTATTTGTTTCAAGCAATATCGAGCAGATTCGACGAAGATTGGTTTCGATAGTGTTTAAAAGCTTCCCTATTGCCTTAAAAGAGCATAAACGGCCGTTTTAGCGCAAATAAATCGATTTGGGGCATATTGTTGAGGGTCAAATTTTGTTTTCTCAGATTCGATTTTTTTTCCTTGTTCGAGAAATTTCGAAACAAGCAAAGTGGAGATTGCAGAGCAAAATGTATTCGTTTCAAGCAATATCGAGCAGATTCGACGAAGATTGGTTTTCGATAGTGTTTAAAAAGCTTCCCTATTGCCTTAAAAGGGCATAAACGGCCGTTTTAGCGCATATAAATCGATTTGGGGGCATATTGTTGAGGGTCAAATTTGTTTTCTAAGATTCGATTTTTTTCCTTGTTCGACAAAATTTCGAAAACAAGCAAAGTGGAGATTGCAGAGCAAAATGTATTTGTTTCAAGCAATATCGAGCAGATTCGACGAAGATTGGTTTTCGATAGTGTTTTAAAAGCTTCCTATTGCCTTAAAAAGGCATAAACGGCTGTTTTAGCGCATATAAATCGATTTGGGGGCATATTGTTGAGGGGTCAAATTTTGTTTTCTCAGATTCGATTTTTTTTTCCTTGTTCGACAAAATTTCGAAACAAGCAAAGTGGAGATTGCAGAGCAAAATGTATTCGTTTCAAGCAATATCGAGCAGATTCGACGAAGATTTGTTTTCGATAGAGTTTAAAAGCTTCCCTATTGTCTTAAAAGGGCATAAACGGCCGTTTTAGCGCATATAAATCGATTTGGGGGCATATTGTTGAGGGTCAAATTTTGTTTTCTCAGATTCGATTATTTTCCTTGTTCGACAAAATTTCGAAACAAGCAAAGTGGAGATTGCAGAGCAAAATGTATTCGTTTCAAGCAATATCGAGCAGATTCAACGAAGATTGGTTTTCGATAGTGTTTAAAAGCTTCCCTATTGCCTTAAAAGGGCATAAACGGCCGTTTTAGCGCATATAAATCGATTTGGGGGCATATTGTAGAGGGTCAAATTTTGTTTTCTCAGATTCGATTTTTTTCCTTGTTCGACAAAATTTCGAAACAAGCAAAGTGGAGATTGCAGAGCAAAATGTATTCGTTTCAAGCAATATCGAGCAGATTCGACGAAGATTGGTTTTCGATAGTGTTTAAAAGCTTCCCTATTGCCTTAAAAGGCATAAACGGCCGTTTTAGCGCATATAAATCGATTTGGGGGCATATTGATGAGGGTCAAATTTTGTTTTCTCAGATTCGATTTTTTTCCTTGTTCGAGAAAATTTCGAAACAAGCAAAGTGGAGATTGCAGAGCAAAATGTATTCGTTTCAAGCAATATCGAGCAGATTCGACGAAGATTGGTTTTCGATAGTGTTTAAAAGCTTCCCTATTGCCTTAAAAGGGCATAAACGGCCGTTTTAGCGCATATAAATCGATTTGGGGGCATATTGTTGAGGGTCAAATTTTGTTTTCTCAGATTCGATTTTTTTTCCTTGTTCGAGAAAATTTCGAAACAAGCAAAGTGGAGATTGCAGAGCAAAATGTATTTGTTTCAAGCAATATCGAGCAGATTCGACGAAGATTGGTTTTCGATAGTGTTTTAAAAGCTTCCCTATTGCCTTAAAAGAGCATAAACGGCCGTTTTAGCGCATATAAATCGATTTGGGGGCATATTGTTGAGGGTCAAATTTTGTTTTCTCAGATTCGATTTTTTTCCTTGTTCGAGAAAATTTCGAAACAAGCAAAGTGGAGATTGCAGAGCAAAATGTATTCGTTTCAAGCAATATCGAGCAGATTCGACGAAGATTGGTTTTCGATAGAGTTTAAAAGCTTCCCTATTGTCTTAAAAGGGCATAAACGGCCGTTTTAGCGCATATAAATCGATTTGGGGGCATATTGTTGAGGGTCAAATTTTGTTTTTCTCAGATTCGATTTTTTTCCTTGTTCGACAAAATTTCGAAACAAGCAAAGTGGAGATTGCAGAGCAAAATGTATTCGTTTCAAGCAATATCGAGCAGATTCGACGAAGATTGGTTTTCGATAGTGTTTAAAAGCTTCCCTATTGCCTTAAAAGGGCATAAACGGCCGTTTTAGCGCATATAAATCGATTTGGGGGCATATTGATGAGGGGTCAATTTTGTTTTCTCAGATTCGATTTTTTTCCTTGTTCGAGAAAATTTCGAAACAAGCAAAGTGGAGATTGCAGAGCAAAATGTATTCGTTTCAAGCAATATCGAGCAGATTCGACGAAGATTGGTTTTCGATAGTGTTTAAAAGCTTCCCTATTGCCTTAAAAGGGCATAAACGGCCGTTTTAGCGCATATAAATCGATTTGGGGGCATATTGTTGAGGGTCAAATTTTGTTTTCTCAGATTCGATTTTTTTCCTTGTTCGACAAAATTTCGAAACAAGCAAAGTGGAGATTGCAGAGCAAAATGTATTTGTTTCAAGCAATATCGAGCAGATTCGACGAAGATTGGTTTTCGATAGTGTTTAAAAGCTTCCCTATTGCCTTAAAAGAGCATGAACGGCCGTTTTAGCGCAAATAAATCGATTTGGGGGCATATTGTTGAGGGTCAAATTTTGTTTTCTCAGATTCGATTTTTTTCCTTGTTCGAGAAAATTTCGAAACAAGCAAAGTGGAGATTGCAGAGCAAAATGTATTCGTTTCAAGCAATATCGAGCAGATTCGACGAAGATTGGTTTTCGATAGTGTTTAAAAGCTTCCCTATTGCCTTAAAAAGGCATAAACGGCTGTTTTAGCGCATATAAATCGATTTGGGGGCATATTGTTGAGGGTCAAATTTTGTTTTCTCAGATTCGATTTTTTTTTCCTTTTTCGACAAAATTTCGAAACAAGCAAAGTGGAGATTGCAGAGCAAAATGTATTCGTTTCAAGCAATATCGAGCAGATTCGACGAAGATTGTTTTCGATAGAGTTTAAAAGCTTCCCTATTGTCTTAAAAGGGCATAAACGGCCGTTTTAGCGCATATAAATCGATTTGGGGGCATATTGTTGAGGGTCAAATTTTGTTTTCTCAGATTCGATTATTTTCCTTGTTCGACAAAATTCGAAACAAGCAAAGTGGAGATTGCAGAGCAAAATGTATTCGTTTCAAGCAATATCGAGCAGATTCAACGAAGATTGGTTTTCGATAGTGTTTAAAAGCTTCCCTATTGCCTTAAAAGGGCATAAACGGCCGTTTTAGCGCATATAAATCGATTTGGGGGCATATTGTAGAGGGTCAAATTTTGTTTTCTCAGATTCGATTTTTTTCCTTGTTCGACAAAATTTCGAAACAAGCAAAGTGGAGATTGCAGAGCAAAATGTATTCGTTTCAAGCAATATCGAGCAGATTCGACGAAGATTGGTTTTCGATAGTGTTTAAAAGCTTCCCTATTGCCTTAAAATGGCATAAACGGCCGTTTTAGCGCATATAAATCGATTTGGGGGCATATTGTTGAGGGTCAAATTTTGTTTTCTCAGATTCGATTTGTTTCCTTGTTCGACAAAATTTCGAAACAAGCAAAGTGGAGATTGCAGAGCAAAATGTATTCGTTTCAAGCAATATCGAGCAGATTCGACGAAGATTTGTTTTCGATAGAGTTTAAAAGCTTCCCTATTGTCTTAAAAGGGCATAAACGGCCGTTTTAGCGCATATAAATCGATTTGGGGGCATATTGTTGAGGGTCAAATTTTGTTTTCTCAGATTAGATTTTTTTCCTTGTTCGACAAAAATTTCGAAACAAGCAAAGTGGAGATTGCAGAGCAAAATGTATTCGTTTCAAGCAATATCGAGCAGATTCGACGAAGATTGGTTTTCGATAGTGTTTAAAAGCTTCCCTATTGCCTTAAAAGGGCATAAACGGCCGTTTTAGCGCATATAAATCGATTTGGGGGCATATTGTAGAGGGTCAAATTTTGTTTTCTCAGATTCGATTTTTTTCCTTGTTCGACAAAATTTCGAAACAAGCAAAGTGGAGATTGCAGAGCAAAATGTATTCGTTTCAAGCAATATCGAGGCAGATTCGACGAAGATTGGTTTTCGATAGTGTTTTAAAAGCTTCTCTATTGCCTTAAAAGAGCATAAACGGCCGTTTTAGCGCATATAAATCGATTTGGGGGCATATTGTTGAGGGTCAAATTTTTTTTCTCAGATTCGATTTTTTTCCTTGTTCGACACCATTTCGAAACAAGCAAAGTGGAGATTGCAGAGCAAAATGTATTCGTTTCAAGCAATATCGAGCAGATTCGACGAAGATTGGTTTTTCGATAGTGTTTAAAAGCTTCCCTATTGCCTTAAAAGGGCATAAACGGCCGTTTTAGCGCATATAAATCGATTTGGGGGCATATTGTAGAGGGTCAAATTTTGTTTTCTCAGATTCGATTTTTTTCCTTGTTCGACAAAATTTCGAAACAAGTAAAGTGGAGATTGCAGAGCAAAATGTATTCGTTTCAAGCAATATCGAGCAGATTCGACGAAGATTGGTTTTCGATAGTGTTTAAAAGCTTCCCTATTGCCTTAAAAGGGCATAAACGGCCGTTTTTAGCGCATATAAATCGATTTGGGGGCATATTGTAGAGGGTCAAATTTTGTTTTCTCAGATTCGATTTTTTTCCTTGTTCGACAAAATTTCGAAACAAGCAAAGTGGAGATTGCAGAGCAAAATGTATTCGTTTCAAGCAATATCGAGCAGATTCGACGAAGATTGGTTTTCGATAGTGTTTAAAAGCTTCTCTATTGCCTTAAAAGAGCATAAACGGCCGTTTTAGCGCATATAAATCGATTTGGGGGCATATTGTTGAGGGTCAAATTTTGTTTTCTCAGATTCGATTTTTTTCCTTGTTCGACAAAATTTCGAAACAAGCAAAGTGGAGATTGCAGAGCAAAATGTATTCGTTTCAAGCAATATCGAGCAGATTCGACGAAGATTGGCTTTCGATAGTGTTTAAAAGCTTCCCTATTGCCTTAAAAGAGCATAAACGGCCGTTTTAGCGCATATAAATCGATTTGGGGGCATATTGTTGAGGGTCAAATTTTGTTTTCTCAGATTCGATTTTTTTCCTTGTTCGACAACATTTCGAAACAAGCAAAGTGGAGATTGCAGAGCAAAATGTATTCGTTTCAAGCAATAATCGAGCAGATTCGACGAAGATTGGTTTTCGATAGTGTTTAAAAGCTTCCCTATTTTGCCTTAAAAGGGCATAAACGGCCGTTTTAGCGCATATAAATCGATTTGGGGGCATATTGTAGAGGGTCAAATTTTGTTTTCTCAGATTCGATTTTTTTCCTTGTTTGACAAAATTTCGAAACAAGTAAAGTGGAGATTGCAGAGCAAAATGTATTCGTTTCAAGCAATATCGAGCAGATTCGACGAAGATTGGTTTTCGATAGTGTTTAAAAGCTTCCCTATTGCCTTAAAAGGGCATAAACGGCCGTTTTAGCGCATATAAATCGATTTGGGGGCATATTGATGAGGGTCAAATTTTGTTTTCTCAGATTCGATTTTTTCCTTGTTCGAGAAAATTTCGAAACAAGCAAAGTGGAGATTGCAGAGCAAAATGTATTCGTTTCAAGCAATATCGAGCAGATTCGACGAAGATTGGTTTTCGATAGTGTTTAAAAGCTTCCCTATTGCCTTAAAAGGGCATAAACGGCCGTTTTAGCGCATATAAATCGATTTGGGGGCATATTGTTGAGGGTCAAATTTTGTTTTCTCAGATTCGATTTTTTTCCTTGTTCGAGAAAATTTCGAAACAAGCAAAGTGGAGATTGCAGAGCAAAATGTATTCGTTTCAAGCAATATCGAGCAGATTCGACGAAGATTGGTTTTCGATAGTGTTTAAAAGCTTCCCTATTGCCTTAAAAGGGCATAAACGGCCGTTTTAGCGCATATAAATCGATTTGGGGGCATATTGTTGAGGGTCAAATTTTGTTTTCTCAGATTCGATTTTTTTCCTTGTTCGACAAAATTTCGAAACAAGCAAAGTGGAGATTGCAGAGCAAAATGTATTCGTTTCAAGCAATATCGAGCAAATTCGACGAAGATTGGTTTTCGATAGTGTTTAAAAGCTTCCCTATTGCCTTGAAAGGGCATAAACGGCCGTTTTAGCGCATATAAATCGATTTGGGGGCATATTTGTTGAGGGTCAAATTTTGTTTTCTCAGATTCGATTTGTTTCCTTGTTCGACAAAATTTCGAAACAAGCAAAGTGGAGATTGCAGAGCAAAATGTATTCGTTTCAAGCAATATCGAGCAGATTCGACGAAGATTTGTTTTCGATAGAGTTTAAAAGCTTCCCTATTGTCTTAAAGGGCATAAACGGCCGTTTTAGCGCATATAAATCGATTTTGGGGGCATATTGTTGAGGGTCAAATTTTGTTTTCTCAGATTAGATTTTTTTCCTTGTTCGACAAAAATTTCGAAACAAGCAAAGTGGAGATTGCAGAGCAAAATGTATTCGTTTCAAGCAATATCGAGCAGATTCGACGAAGATTGGTTTTCGATAGTGTTTAAAAGCTTCCCTATTGCCTTAAAAGGGCATAAACGGCCGTTTTAGCGCATATAAAATCGATTTGGGGGCATATTGTAGAGGGTCAAATTTTGTTTTCTCAGATTCGATTTTTTTCCTTGTTCGACAAAATTTCGAAACAAGCAAAGTGGAGATTGCAGAGCAAAATGTATTCGTTTCAAGCAATATCGGAGCAGATTCGACGAAGATTGGTTTTCGATAGTGTTTAAAAGCTTCTCTATTGCCTTAAAAGAGCATAAACGGCCGTTTTAGCGCATATAAATCGATTTGGGGGCATATTGTTGAGGGTCAAATTTTTTTTTCTCAGATTCGATTTTTTTCCTTGTTCGACACCATTTCGAAACAAGCAAAGTGGAGATTGCAGAGCAAAATGTATTCGTTTCAAGCAATATCGAGCAGATTCGACGAAGATGGTTTTCGATAGTGTTTAAAAGCTTCCCTATTGCCTTAAAAGGGCATAAACGGCCGTTTTAGCGCATATAAATCGATTTGGGGGCATATTGTAGAGGGTCAAATTTTGTTTTCTCAGATTCGATTTTTTTTCCTTGTTCGACAAAATTTCGAAACAAGTAAAGTGGAGATTGCAGAGCAAAATGTATTCGTTTCAAGCAATATCGAGCAGATTCGACGAAGATTGGTTTTTCGATAGTGTTTAAAAGCTTCCCTATTGCCTTAAAAGGGCATAAACGGCCGTTTTTAGCGCATATAAATCGATTTGGGGGCATATTGTAGAGGGTCAAATTTTGTTTTCTCAGATTCGATTTTTTTCCTTGTTCGACAAAATTTCGAAACAAGCAAAGTGGAGATTGCAGAGCAAAATGTATTCGTTTCAAGCAATATCGAGCAGATTCGACGAAGATTGGTTTTCGATAGTGTTTAAAAGCTTCTCTATTGCCTTAAAAGAGCATAAACGGCCGTTTTAGCGCATATAAATCGATTTGGGGGCATATTGTTGAGGGTCAAATTTTGTTTTCTCAGATTCGATTTTTTCCTTGTTCGACAAAATTTCGAAACAAGCAAAGTGGAGATTGCAGAGCAAAATGTATTCGTTTCAAGCAATATCGAGCAGATTCGACGAAGATTGGCTTTCGATAGTGTTTAAAAGCTTCCCTATTGCCTTAAAAGAGCATAAACGGCCGTTTTAGCGCATATAAATCGATTTGGGGGCATATTGTTGAGGGTCAAATTTTGTTTTCTCAGATTCGATTTTTTTTCCTTGTTCGACAACATTTCGAAACAAGCAAAGTGGAGATTGCAGAGCAAAATGTATTCGTTTCAAGCAATAATCGAGCAGATTCGACGAAGATTGGTTTTCGATAGTGTTTAAAAGCTTCCCTATTTTGCCTTTAAAAGGGCATAAACGGCCGTTTTAGCGCATATAAATCGATTTGGGGGCATATTGTAGAGGCTCAGATTCGATTTTTTCCTTGTTCGAGAAAATTTCGAAACAAGCAAAGTGGAGATTGCAGAGCAAAATGTATTCGTTTCAAGCAATATCGAGCAGATTCGACGAAGATTGGTTTTCGATAGTGTTTAAAAGCTTCCCTATTGCCTTAAAAGGGCATAAACGGCCGTTTTAGCGCATATAAATCGATTTGGGGGCATATTGATGAGGGTCAAATTTTGTTTTCTCAGATTCGATTTTTTTCCTTGTTCGAGAAAATTTCGAAACAAGCAAAGTGGAGATTGCAGAGCAAAATGTATTCGTTTCAAGCAATATCGAGCAGATTCGACGAAGATTGGTTTTCGATAGTGTTTAAAAGCTTCCCTATTGCCTTAAAAGGGCATAAACGGCCGTTTTAGCGCATATAAATCGATTTGGGGGCATATTGTTGAGGGTCAAATTTTGTTTTCTCAGATTCGATTTTTTTCCTTGTTCGAGAAAATTTCGAAACAAGCAAAGTGGAGATTGCAGAGCAAAATGTATTTGTTTCAAGCAATATCGAGCAGATTCGACGAAGATTGGTTTTCGATAGTGTTTAAAAGCTTCCCTATTGCCTTAAAAGAGCATAAACGGCCGTTTTAGCGCATATAAATCGATTTGGGGGCATATTGTTGAGGGTCAAATTTTGTTTTCTCAGATTCGATTTTTTTCCTTGTTCGAGAAAATTTCGAAACAAGCAAAGTGGAGATTGCAGAGCAAAATGTATTCGTTTCAAGCAATATCGAGCAGATTCGACGAAGATTGGTTTTCGATAGAGTTTAAAAGCTTCCCTATTGTCTTAAAAGGGCATAAACGGCCGTTTTAGCGCATATAAATCGATTTGGGGGCATATTGTTGAGGGTCAAATTTTGTTTTCTCAGATTCGATTTTTTTCCTTGTTCGACAAAATTTCGAAACAAGCAAAGTGGAGATTGCAGAGCAAAATGTATTCGTTTCAAGCAATATCGAGCAGATTCGACGAAGATTGGTTTTCGATAGTGTTTAAAAGCTTCCCTATTGCCTTAAAAGGGCATAAACGGCCGTTTTAGCGCATATAAATCGATTTGGGGGCATATTGATGAGGGTCAAATTTTGTTTTCTCAGATTCGATTTTTTTCCTTGTTCGAGAAAATTTCGAAACAAGCAAAGTGGAGATTGCAGAGCAAAATGTATTCGTTTCAAGCAATATCGAGCAGATTCGACGAAGATTGGTTTTCGATAGTGTTTAAAAGCTTCCCTATTGCCTTAAAAGGGCATAAACGGCCGTTTTAGCGCATATAAATCGATTTGGGGGCATATTGTTGAGGGTCAAATTTTGTTTTCTCAGATTCGATTTTTTTCCTTGTTCGACAAAATTTCGAAACAAGCAAAGTGGAGATTGCAGAGCAAAATGTATTTGTTTCAAGCAATATCGAGCAGATTCGACGAAGATTGGTTTTCGATAGTGTTTAAAAGCTTCCCTATTGCCTTAAAAGAGCATGAACGGCCGTTTTAGCGCAAATAAATCGATTTGGGGGCATATTGTTGAGGGTCAAATTTTGTTTTCTCAGATTCGATTTTTTTCCTTGTTCGAGAAAATTTCGAAACAAGCAAAGTGGAGATTGCAGAGCAAAATGTATTCGTTTCAAGCAATATCGAGCAGATTCGACGAAGATTGGTTTTCGATAGTGTTTAAAAGCTTCCCTATTGCCTTAAAAGGGCATAAACGGCCGTTTTAGCGCATATAAATCGATTTGGGGGCATATTGTTGAGGGTCAAATTTTGTTTTCTCAGATTCGATTTTTTTCCTTGTTCGACAAAATTTCGAAACAAGCAAAGTGGAGATTGCAGAGCAAAATTTATTTGTTTCAAGCAATATCGAGCAGATTCGACGAAGATTGGTTTTCGATAGTGTTTAAAAGCTTCCCTATTGCCTTAAAAAGGCATAAACGGCTGTTTTAGCGCATATAAATCGATTTGGGGGCATATTGTTGAGGGTCAAATTTTGTTTTCTCAGATTCGATTTTTTTTTCCTTGTTCGACAAAATTTCGAAACAAGCAAAGTGGAGATTGCAGAGCAAAATGTATTCGTTTCAAGCAATATCGAGCAGATTCGACGAAGATTGGTTTTCGATAGTGTTTAAAAGCTTCCCTATTGCCTTAAAAGGGCATAAACGGCCGTTTTAGCGCATATAAATCGATTTGGGGGCATATTGTTGAGGGTCAAATTTTGTTTTCTCAGATTCGATTTGTTTCCTTGTTCGACAAAATTTCGAAACAAGCAAAGTGGAGATTGCAGAGCAAAATGTATTCGTTTCAAGCAATATCGAGCAGATTCGACGAAGATTTGTTTTCGATAGAGTTTAAAAGCTTCCCTATTGTCTTAAAAGGGCATAAACAGCCGTTTTAGCGCATATAAATCGATTTGGGGGCATATTGTTGAGGGTCAAATTTTGTTTTCTCAGATTAGATTTTTTTCCTTGTTCGACAAAAATTTCGAAACAAGCAAAGTGGAGATTGCAGAGCAAAATGTATTCGTTTCAAGCAATATCGAGCAGATTCGACGAAGATTGGTTTTCGATAGTGTTTAAAAGCTTCCCTATTGCCTTAAAAGGGCATAAACGGCCGTTTTAGCGCATATAAATCGATTTGGGGCATATTGTAGAGGGTCAAATTTTGTTTTCTCAGATTCGATTTTTTTCCTTGTTCGACAAAATTTCGAAACAAGCAAAGTGGAGATTGCAGAGCAAAATGTATTCGTTTCAAGCAATATCGAGCAGATTCGACGAAGATTGGTTTTCGATAGTGTTTAAAAGCTTCTCTATTGCCTTAAAAGAGCATAAACGGCCGTTTTAGCGCATATAAATCGATTTGGGGGCATATTGTAGAGGGTCAAATTTTGTTTTCTCAGATTCGATTTTTTTCCTTGTTTGACAAAATTTCGAAACAAGTAAAGTGGAGATTGCAGAGCAAAATGTATTCGTTTCAAGCAATATCGAGCAGATTCGACGAAGATTGGTTTTCGATAGTGTTTAAAAGCTTCCCTATTGCCTTAAAAGGGCATAAACGGCCGTTTTAGCGCATATAAATCGATTTGGGGGCATATTGTTGAGGGTCAAATTTTGTTTTCTCAGATTCGATTTTTTTCCTTGTTCGACAACATTTCGAAACAAGCAAAGTGGAGATTGCAGAGCAAAATGTATTCGTTTCAAGCAATATCGAGCAGATTCGACGAAGATTGGTTTTCGATAGTGTTTAAAAGCTTCCCTATTGCCTTAAAAGGGCATAAACGGCCGTTTTAGCGCATATAAATCGATTTGGGGGCATATTGTAGAGGGTCAAATTTTGTTTTCTCAGATTCGATTTTTTTCCTTGTTCGACAAAATTTCGAAACAAGCAAAGTGGAGATTGCAGAGCAAAATGTATTCGTTTCAAGCAATATCGAGCAAATTCGACGAAGATTGGTTTTCGATAGTGTTTAAAAGCTTCCCTATTGCCTTGAAAGGGCATAAACGGCCGTTTTAGCGCATATAAATCGATTTGGGGGCATATTTGTTGAGGGTCAAATTTTGTTTTCTCAGATTCGATTTTTTTCCTTGTTCGACAAAATTTCGAAACAAGCAAAGTGGAGATTGCAGAGCAAAATGTATTCGTTTCAAGCAATATCGAGCAGATTCGACGAAGATTGGTTTTCGATAGTGTTTAAAAGCTTCCCTATTGCCTTAAAAGGGCATAAACGGCGTTTTAGCGCATATAAATCGATTTGGGGGCATATTGTTGAGGGTCAAATTTTGTTTTCTCAGATTCGATTTTTTTCCTTGTTCGACAAAATTTCGAAACAAGCAAAGTGGAGATTGCAGAGCAAAATGTATTCGTTTCAAGCAATATCGAGCAAATTCGACGAAGATTGGTTTTCGATAGTGTTTAAAAGCTTCCCTATTGCCTTGAAAGGGCATAAACGGCCGTTTTAGCGCATATAAATCGATTTGGGGGCATATTTGTTGAGGGTCAAATTTTGTTTTCTCAGATTCGATTTTTTTCCTTGTTCGACAAAATTTCGAAACAAGCAAAGTGGAGATTGCAGAGCAAAATGTATTCGTTTCAAGCAATATCGAGCAGATTCGACGAAGATTGGTTTTCGATAGTGTTTAAAAGCTTCCCTATTGCCTTAAAAGGGCATAAACGGCCGTTTTAGCGCATATAAATCGATTTGGGGGCATATTGTTGAGGGTCAAATTTTGTTTTCTCAGATTCGATTTTTTTCCTTGTTCGACAAAATTTCGAAACAAGCAAAGTGGAGATTGCAGAGCAAAATGTATTTGTTTCAAGCAATATCGAGCAGATTCGACGAAGATTGGTTTTCGATAGTGTTTAAAAGCTTCCCTATTGCCTTAAAAGAGCATAAACGGCCGTTTTAGCGCATATAAATCGATTTGGGGGCATATTGTTGAGGGTCAAATTTTGTTTTCTCAGATTCGATTTTTTTCCTTGTTCGACAAAATTTCGAAACAAGCAAAGTGGAGATTGCAGAGCAAAATGTATTCGTTTCAAGCAATATCGAGCAGATTCGACGAAGATTGGTTTTCGATAGTGTTTAAAAGCTTCCTATTGCCTTAAAAGGGCATAAACGGCCGTTTTAGCGCATATAAATCGATTTGGG